>JAEUWR010000352.1:0-11887 GCA_018524895.1 Podaxis sp. C-F-101400
CATGCTAGCCTGGTAGATCTCTCCCTGAGATCAGAAAGTCAGTTTGAACCCCTGAGGGTACCAACAATCTGGCCACTTAGAACCTCCCGAGACCCAAACAGGACCATACAACCATTTTGGAGTCACCTGAGATTATTGCTAAGCAACCATGCTTTGTGCACTGGTAGCCCCCAAAGAAATGCATCCCTAGGGGTTTGAACCCAGGACCACACAGCTGAAAGGTCTGGCAGGAATTAAGCCTACATCCAAACCCCTCGACCATATGGCCAACAAAATTGTATTCATCATTAACATCAGATCCATAGTCTGATTCAATGACTTCAACTTGTACTAGTTCATCTCCATTTGATGAACTGGGTTCTGGTTCTGCTTGGACCTCAGTGTTGTCTTCTGAGGTCAAATCCTGCTCAATTTCTTCAACTTCTTGTTGAAGAACTTCTTCATTGTTCACTGAAAGGACTGTGTGTGCAGCTCATACATAGCTGCATTGCTTCCCTTTCTCTGGGCATTCATGTGCCCAATGACTATGTTTTCTGCACTCATAACAAGGCCCTTTCTCTGTGTCCTTGTTTCCTTGGATCTGCTTCATAGGTGCTTTGCTTTGTACCTGAGGTTTAAATTGGGCCTTGGGTTTGCTTTGCCAAGGTGGAGGCCTTGACAGTCACTTTGGTGGGAAGGCACTCAAGGATCACCTTAGCTCATGAGCAGGAATGCAGTCCTGCCCTGTGGATATGCAATGAGGAACCCATGCAGTCCTTGTTCTTAGTTTGGCTGTAGCAGGTTTCCTGGAGAAGCCTGTGGATGGTTCATGTGATCAAGAAGGTTTCAGTACCTTCTTGAAGAAAGCACTACTTTGCATCCAATTCTCATAATCAGCTGCATGTGCCACAAAGTCCTCAAGTTGATTCATCTCAGGAGACAGCCCTCTATCAAACATGAGGAAGTGTCTCATGATTTGTGGGAGACCTTCCAAGAAGGTCTCAATGAGGGAGTAGTCACCAGGATGGACAGCCATATCTTGCAAGTATCCCAAGATGGCATCATAGTAATGTTGAATCTCTTCTTTGGGATTATACCTGACCCCTTTGAGGCTCTCACAAGCCTCATGCATTGACATCAGTCTGATGAATTTGTCATAGAGTGCCATGATGACACTCTTGAACATCCAATTGTATTTGCTATGATCTATACTAAGTACATGGCAAATGAACATCTCCTTTGCCTCTCCAATGAGGTAATATTGGAGAGTTAGGATTCATAGTCAATCTGTAGCAGGGCTCTGTCCCCCTAGTCCCTTCATGGTGAAGTTGGCACAGAGACTTGTCACAAATGACAACAAATCTCTGAATCAGTGACTTCCACCATATGGTTCCAAGCTCTTTTCTGTAGGGAGCTTGTTTAACAAAGGTTTATAACCTTTGGGGTATTTGATTGGTTATGCAAGGTATTGGTCAATCATTTGGTGTAAACAGTTGTACATAAGACTGTTGTAACTCTGGACAGATTGTACAATCCCCAGAGTTACTGACTCATCACATGCCTCTCTAACTAGAGAGTATTGACAAGTCCCTCAATTCAGTGTGGGGAGTCATGAGGTGGTATACACCTCCTGCTCCTCCTCTGTATTACCTTCTTCCTCTCCTTCTTCTTGGACAGGAGGAAGATTTCAGAGGGGATGTAGGTTGTATAGTGGGGGCAAATTTTGTCCCTGTGAAGGTGGTTGTGAAGGTTGTTGTTGTGGGGAGGCTATCCTGACCATTTTATGGGAATTAGACATTTGAGATGTCTTGGGGGGGCCTCCAAGGAATACACACATAGCTGCTTTTTGCTCCTCATGTTCCAACATGGTGGCTTCAATGGGTATATGTCTGTTTAACCTAATGTATTGGTTGTCTATCAGAGACAACCTGCAAGTATAGATGTCTTCATTTTGCATTCATTGTAGAGTGACCCAGTCACTCCATTTATCAGCATGAGGGGTTCATTTAGCTGTAGACAATACAAATGGAATGCTTGAGGCTTGGAACAAGCCAGCATTCATAGGAACACTAGTGGTGGAAGGTTGTTCAGCTTTAATATTTGATATTAAAGTCACTGGGGACTTTCCATCAACCATGGGTTTGGCCAATGGCAAATTCACAGTTTCAGAATTCATTGCAGAGTGGTTACTACCCTGTGCCATTGTTCTTGGTGATGGTATGCCCATTGGTCCTTTCCCTTTGGGGGAAGGGATAGGAGGCAGTCAGGAAGACCAATGTGTTAGGATGGTCCTTATCACTGGTCACCTAAGCTTTGCTAGGGGGTGGCTATCTTACTAGATGTTTCACAGAGGCACTAGGATCTAGCAAGAAGGATCACAATAAGAAGGTGGCAAGGCAAGTGTCCAGTTAAGCACACTCAGAGGTCAAACTTCTATCAGTCGAGTATATGACCAATAGAGAGTTTACTACCACACTGATTGTGAACTAATGTCAATCCAGAGATAAAGCAAAAGCAATATTCTGAATTTGAGAATATAGGAAGCTTGTGCTTCCAGTACATGGGCAGCTATTTAAGCTCTACTTCTAAGGTCCTTAAATGGTAACTATGATGAAGTAGTGCTGCATGTCCAAGAGTCAACAGAAGTGTAACTATGGAGTGGAGAGATATGAGAATAGAAGCTGAGACAGAAATAGGAATAGAGGCAAGAATGGAAGCTAGCTAAATAAGGAAATAGTCCAGATTGGGATTCAATTGAGATACAAGGATACTAAAGGAATAGTCAATAGTAAGGGGATGAGAAGGAACCATCTACTGAGCAATATTACAAGTCCATATCAGAATGAAGTCATCCATTAGCCAAGTCAGAGGAGTATGAGTCAGGGGACAAGCTGGAGTGAGGAATGGTGGAATACCCTGTAAAGGGTTGCAGTTCTTCAGAGGAGCCTGATCCATGAAGGTAGAGTAGGCTGCAGTGTGGTGACAATGATGACAATGATGAAGAGATGTCTGCAGTGATGTAGGGAGGTGGATATGGAGGGGGATCAACTGCAGGCTGCATAGGCTCTGACTTGTCAAGGCTGGGGACATTGGAGCCAACAGAGAATAGCAGAGGGAGCTGCATGTGACAGGGAGGAATTGCCAGAGGTTCATCAGAGTTAGGATTGAGGTGATAGACCTCTACTTCTCAGAAGTAGAGTCCATGGGTGACTTTGTATTTGATAATATGCAGAACAACCTTGGGTGGATACATCATGTAGGGATGGAGGAATACAATTGGTTCTCTGGCATAGGGAATCATCTTCCAACCATGGCCCCAGGTGGAGTTGAAGTTATTATGGATGGTTTGAACATATAACCCATTGGGATCAAAGACATGCATGAAGGGAGCATTCTCCCAAGCAATGCATAGTATTTCTGTCATCATTCTGTTGGTTGAATAGAACAGTGGGCCAGGAGTCAGCTAGTCTTCAGAGAATAGAGATGCATGGCCTGGAAGGTGACAATTGGTGAAGGCAGCATTGTGGTAGCATGTGGATTCATTGGTTGAGTAATTGGGGTCTTGAGTAGTGTGGCAGCCTGCACTGTCTAATCCTAGCTCATGGATTAGGGCATGGTAGATAACATTGTGGTGGTTGCACTGAGGGTTCATAACACTATCCCCTTCATTATTAGCAAGTTCCATCTCACTGCTATTATCAGAAACTGGTGTGGGGTGGGGAGTGGGTGGCTGCCTAACTTCTCCTGGTTCCAATGTCAGAGAAGGGAGATTCATAGTGTCCATCAATGGTGTGGACAGGGTTCAATTCATACTGCCTTGATTGATGAGGGAGTGAATGTGTGCAGCAGCTCTGCCAAGCAGAGGATGTCATTGTCTGATTGATTCAGGGGAGGCTGAAGGTATAGGAGTTGGGGCATGTGGTCTGCCTGTTTCTGGTGACAAGGTTGTCTGCAAGGGCAGTGATGGCAGTATTGATGGATTGGTGCAGTCTTGTACTTGATGGACTTGGTGTTCTGGCATGGTGGGGAAGGTAGGGGGTTCCATTATAGTCCCTAGCTCATAAAGATGGTCTGGAGTCATCACATCCTCTACATCAATCAGTACACAGATACCACTGGTATTGATCAGTCCTTTGTGGAAAAGTGTGTGAAGGGTGAAGTAGTGGAGGAGGTTGGGGTGGGAGCAGGTGCCTAGGAGGAGTGATAGGTCAGCTAGGAGGGTGGCAGTTGCCCATATCAGAAATGTGAGGTGTGGCATTAGGACTTCTAGGTATTCTTTGATGCAGAGGTACATAGCTGCCTGCATTGGCAGATTGTGACAGTAGAGTCTCAGCTCACAGTGGAAGGCTAACATCTTGATAAGATCTAGTGCTTCCCTGAATTGGAGGCATGATATGTGGACTTGGAGTTGGGGGAGTCTAGAAATGTAGGGCACAAGTCTCGTGTAGAGTTGAATCAGATTGTAGTTGTTGATTTGCTTATTCAGGAGATCAGGGTAGTGGAGTATGTGAAAGAGAGCTAATTTGGCTAAGTGAGTTGAGTCATAGACCAACTTTATCAATGAGAAGTTTGGTGGAAGTGCATGAGCTCTCAATGTTGCAACATAGTCAAGGGGAGATGTTGTGGCTAACACAAGCAAGTTGGGCTGTCTCCATTGAGTGTGAAAGTCGAATGAGCATTCTAGCAGAATGCATGATAGTAGTAATAGTTTCCCTGTAGATGTTGCAGTTCTGAACCAAAAGTGGATTCCTTCGAAGAGTGGGGTCCTGGGTGATGGAGTTAACCCAGTCCAGAGATTTTCTGAGTCATATGAGTTTGGAGTCAAGGTTGGATATTTCACCAGGGAGGGCAGGTAGTTCAATTGGAGATCTGGCATTGATTGGCCAGATGAATTCTCAGGTTCTGATTCTGGTTGAGTAGGCTGGGAGTGGACAGAGTGGGTGCAAGATGATGAAGGGCATGGCATCCTGCACAATAGTGGTTGTCATGATGTGTTGTATGGTGAGGTGTTCTGTGAGGGCATTCAGGCATTCTTGGAAACTGGTGGGTGGTTCAAGGAGGGATGGGAGGCTGTTAGTAGAGTTGCTAGTGCTTGTAGTAGAGTTGGGAGGTAGTTGAGTATCTTGCTGAGCTTCAGCTTGGGCAGTAGTAGTGGTTGTTAAGGTGTTAGCAGCTGACATCTCCATCATTTAGCAGAGGTTATTTCATCTTTTATAGTCATTCAAGATTTGCTGTGCATTGGTGAATGCAGACTGCAGTTCCCAAGTATTTTCAGAGTGTGGGTAGCCAGTCCATTTGACTAGGTACTGGAGCTTGTTGCACAGTTGTTGATGATTCAGGATAGCTTCAACTTCATAGTGTTCTTCATCATTGCACAGTTCTGGCACAGATCACAGGTAGTGTTTGCTGTATAAGTTATTTTCAGTTATGGGGGTGAGAAGAGTGGCATGAAACACAGGGTGGATCTTCCATGTTTTGGGTAATTTCAGCTCAAAGTTGACTGCAGATATCTTCTTGATGATTTTCAATGGTCCTTCATGTTTTGGGGCAAGTTTCCTTGATTTGATCTGCAATGGAAGGTTGTGGGTATCTAACCATACTTGGTCTCCTACTGCATAGGTGGGGAGTCGGTAGTTGGCTGTGTGTCTTGCCATAATCTGGCAGGCATGATTGTGGGCTTGAATGGTGCAGTGGTGGGCTTCTGTTAGTTGATTCAAGTGGTCTTCTGTTGATGGGTTATTTGTGGGTTCTATTTCAGATGGAAACACCTTTGGGGTGTAGCCATAAAGTAGTTGGAATGGAGTTTCAGTGCATCCAGCATGGGGGCAGTTGTTGTGACAGAACTGGTAGATCAAAAGGTATTTGCTCCATTCATTTGGGTCACTTGAAGTGGCAATGGTGAGATAAGTTTTGATTTCTTGATTGAAACATTCAGTGGATCCATCAGTTTGCAGATGGTAGACTGTAGAGTAGGCAGGCTTGATGTCAAGGAGTTTGTAGAGTTCTTGCATTGCTTTGGATGTGAATTGGGGGTTGTGATCTGAGATGACCTTATCAGGAAGGCTGTATTGCAAAAATAGGCAGTTGACCAAAATAGAAGCAATGATTTGGCTATTGGCAGTCTTCATAGTAGGGGCTAAAATTACCCCCTTCATAAGGCCATGGTCCACTATGGCCAAAATTGAATCATAACCATGGGATGGCAGTAGATCCATGATCAGATCTATGGAGATTTGCAAAAATGGTTGCATGGAGGTGGGTGCTGGTATAGGTTGGTAAGGTGGCTTGTCTGGTCATCATATGATCTTGTGCTGTTGGCAGGTGGGGCAGCCTTTCACATATTCAGTAACATAGTCTTTCATGGCTGGCCAGTAAACATATTCAGCAAGTTTTCATAGTGTTTCAGCTATTCTGAGATGTCCTGCAGTTTGATGATCATGTACTTGTTGGAGTAATCTGTGGCACAGTGATGGTTCATTGGGAATTAGGATTCTTTTCCCATGCATAGGTAGTTCTTGATCTAGGGTGTTGTCATCATTGGGGTTGATCATTTCTCGATGCTCCCTGATGACTTGTTTGTCTTCTTCAGTAATTATAGCAATCATTGACTGATTGAAAACTGTAATGTTGTGATTCTCAATTTCTTGGGGTGCATAGTTGGGTCATCTCAATAGTGTGTTGGCTGGTCCATTCTTTCAACTGGGGATATGCTTGATCTTGAGATTCAGTTGGAATTGTTGCATAAACTGTATCCAGTAAACTTGCTGCTTGTTAAGGGTTTGTGGTTCCTTGTATCAGGACAGGTTTTCATGGTTGGTCCAGATGATGATCTCATGTGGAGATCCTTCAAGGTAGTGGCACCAAGTGCACAGTGTGATAATTATAGCTAGCCATTCAAGTTCTGAGCAATGGTAGTTTCACTCTGTTGGAGTGAAGGCTTTGGAATGGAAGGCAATTGGTCTTCTAGTGCTGTTTTCATCTTTCTGGTATAGCACAGCTCCTGCTGTGTATTGTGATGCATTGGTTTCTATTTCAAATGGTTTTGAGGGGTCAGGTGCAATGAGAATAGGTCATTCTTCAAATTTCTTCTTGAGTTCATTGAAAGCCTGCTGGTGCTCGGGTTTCCATTCAAATTTGATGTTCTTTGACATCAGAGCATTGAGAGGTGCAGTGTGTTTCAAATAATTGTGAATAAATCTTTGGTAAAAGTTGCAAAATCCAATAAATTTTCAAACATCTCAAGTCATCTTTGGTGTGGGCCAATCCTTGATTCCTTTGAGTTTTGCTGTGTCCATTTCAATAGAGGTGGGAGTGACTACTGCTCCTAAGTATTCAACATGTTGCTTCTCAAATTTGCATTTCTCAGGTTTGAGGTATAGGTCATGTTTGCACAATATATTGAGTATTTCCTGAGTTATCTGTCATAGTTCTCCTCAGGTTTTGGCATGGACGAGGATGTCATCCATGTAGATGAGTACTTGTCCTCTTCAGATAAGGTGGGTGAAGATATGGTCCATCATTGATTGAAAGGTTGTGGGACTGTTGCACATTCTGAAGAACATGACAGTGGGTTCAAATAGCCCTCTTGGGGTTTTGAAGGCACCTTTCCATTGGTTGCTGTTTTGGATGTGGATGTTGTTGTACCTGACTCATACATCGAACTTTGTAAACCATTTTGATCCTTTGAGTTTATTGAGTAGTGTTGCTATGAGTGGAATTGGGTGGGCATTCTTGATTGTATGCATGTTGAGGTATTGGTATTCTTGGCATGGTCATAGTTTGCCATCTTTCTTTCCTACAAAGAAGAAGGGTGATGCCATGGGTGACTCTGATGGTCATATATAACCTTTTTCAAGGTTTTCATCAATGAATTTGTTGAGTTCTTGCATTTCAATTGGTGATAGTCAATAGGGTTTGAATTACTTCAGTTCAAATGATTCCTTGAGTTTGATCTTGTGATCCCAGGGTTGGCTGGGTGGGAATCTCGAGGCTTTCTTTTCAGAAAATACATTGAGGTAGTCATGGAATTCTTTTGGAATGACTTTTCATGGGTCAGATTCTTTCTTCTGATCTCCATACTGTTGTGTGATGGCTTGTGAGGTGTTGGCCTTGAAATTAATTTCAAGGAAGGATTTGGGTTTGAGAGTGATGTGATTCAGTTCATCAACATTTTCTTCTTCCATGGTGCAGAGAAGTTCTTGGTAGATATGTCAAGGGTCATCATTTCTCTAAGTGAGGGCTTGGTTTCTCCAGTCGATTTCTGGGTTGTGTTCCATAAGCCATGGGGCTCCAAGGATGATCTTCAGTTTGCTGAGTTTGGTTACTCATGTAGTAACAGGTGTGATCCAGTTGTCAATCTCAATGCTGAGTAAACATTCTTTGGTGGTAGTTCCTGCTTTGTTAATTGATCTGTCAGCATTCTGAACTTCAATAGGTTTCAGTAAGGGTCAGGTCTTGAGATTCCATTGTTCAATTAGATGATTGTCAATGAAGTTTCCTCCTGCTCCTGAGTCTAGGAGGGTTAAGGTATCAATAGGTTGTCATTTGGGTAGATGTATGCATGCTGGGAGGTACAGGATCTTGTTATGTCATTGCACAGTCACTTGGTTGATAGTTTGAGCTGGTCATTGATAGTCAGGCAGGTTCTTCAGTCAGGGGTACCCATCAAATGAGTATTCTGAATTGCTGCTCACAATTTGTGAGTTGTTATCAGAACTAGACATGATGCTGGCTAGTTCCTTCCTGTAAAATCCTTTCCTTTCCCTTTAGAGTCTTCTTCATCACTTGACTCTTCTTCAATGTTGTTGAGTCTCAACTTTTGGTGCTTTCAGGATTTTCTTCCATATTGGTTTCAGGAATAGGAGGCTCTGTTCTTTGACTTGCATTTGTTGAGTGGACATGATCATGCATAATGTTTTCCAGTCTTGCAGATGAAGCATAGTCCTTTGCTTCTGAGTTCACAGAGTTCTTGCAGGAGGAGGTTGTTGAGTTCTGATTCAACATGTGCTTCGATGATTTGATTAACTTGTTCACTTGTGTAGTAGTCATCGTCAGATGATACTTCTGAAGAACTTTTGTCTGATGAGAGTTCAGATTCACTATCTGTTCTGTCAATATTATTGAGCTCATTCATGAGGATGTTGTCAATGTCCATGGGACTGTATCCTGGGGGGTTACAAGTCATTTGAGACAGTGTATATGCTCAGAAGTTGTAGCTTTTGCTTGAAACACAATGTTTTGAAGACTTCTTGCAATGGGAGTTTGAGTAGTGTTGGTATGAATTTCTTGGGTGATCAGTAAACAATTGAAAGTGCACCAGTCCTCCTGTGCAGTGGGCTGCTGTGTAGACAGCTTCAGGGTCATTTTCCACTGGGTGTTGGTTAATGATGCCTTTGCAGTAATATGGGTCCAGTCCTTTAAGGAATAGTGTGACCTTGGTCTTGTTGTGAGTAATCCCTGCTGAGGTGCAGAGGTTTTTGAATTGGTTGATATATTCTTCAACTGGTTGTCTGTTCTGTTTGAGGTGTGTGAGGTCATGTAAAGCTTCTAGCTTTATGGTTGAAAGACCTCACACTCACACCAAATAGTTCAAACCTGTTTATTGGGAGACTATGTGGCACAAGCAAAGGTCAGTTGTCCCCGACAACTGAAGTGCCCTAATAAACAGTAGGTACAAATATATGATGGAGTGATGGGTAAACAAGAATGGTATCAAAATATAATACAGTGACATGGGTTACTTGATTTTCAAATTAAGTGTAAGGGTGCGCCCTTACACACCCCCCTTCCAGACCATTTACAGTCTCTTGGTGTGAGATAGGAGAGGATTAATAAATAGTTGTGTATGATAGGGTATAAGTCTGAGACAAATAAGATGCTCAGTTTCAGGGTATAGGGTATATGGCCGAGATGACTAGGTCACTCAGATACAGTTTTAATAAGTGGTGAGGCTGAAAGGGTAAAGCCCCTCAGCCAGGTGTGCAAGAAGTCGAGTTGTGAGACTTGACTGGGATAGGGGCCAGGCAGTGAGGCCTGGGAGAGGATGTGAGTGGAATCAAGTCATGAGACTTGATGAGGATAGTTACACAGTGGAGCAACTAGGTCACTCCCCTGTTGTCAATAGAAAATTAGGTGGGGGGCAATGAAATTTCCCCAGCCCTGGGTGTGGAGCTGTTTGATGATGCAATATTGTTGTCAGATGCATCATTGGGTGATGACTCGCTTTCAGGATGAAGAGTGGAGGGGCAATCAACCTCCATTGGTTGGGCTTCAGTTGAGGGGTGATCCTCAACCTGAACCTTACTGGATGCAATGGGTGGAGTCAATTTGCTGGGCCCACCAACTGCAGGCATGGTTGGGGGCTTGAGCAGGTGTGGAGGGTACTCCCACTTGCTTAGGAGGTGGAAGTAAGTGGGGCCCCTGGCCTTTAGCCAGCTGGGGTTGTCTTGCATTCCCTTCACTGTGCAAAGGAATTCTCATTGTTCAAAGAAGTATGACCTGAGAAGGTCATGGTCATTGGGGTAGAACCATCCATCCCATCTCTTGATGGCTGGGGGTGGTCCATATAGGTCAAGACAATGGATGCATTTGTCATCCCAGTCATGATACATGGACTGGTGGCTAGGTTCACCAGTATAGGATTGATCCAAGTAATGGATCCTGAAGAGGTAAGCATGGTCAACCCAGGATGGGTTGACTCCATTGTGGATGAGGACCTCGGCGACAGTGTTGAGATTCATATTTGGCACTTGACTATTGTCAATGTCAAGTGATCGGAAATAACATGTTGGTCCCAGTTGTGGGACAAAGGGGCATTCAGGATGTTGAGCATTCCAACACTCGATATATTCTCTATAAAGTCACAGTGATGCGACTAGGACAGCAAAGAGCCAGGTGAATCTCACCTGGCTGGCACAATTAGGACCACACTCTGGTGGCCCAAAAAAGTGAGCTAGGCTGTACCCAAAAGTGGTTCAATGGTGTATGAGCTGTCTATGCTCAAACAAGATACTATTGACGGGGTTGTTGGACCCCAGGTGGCTATGGGTAAGAAGATATCAACCAAGATGGTCAATATTGAAAAGGCTGGCTCCTGTGGGCTGGGTGAAACCCATGCCCTGGGTCCGGTTTTTGGGATTTGAGATGCAAGCTTGTTTGTACACTCATGACAGTTGGTGCTCTTCCCTTATCTCAGTGGTTATTCCAGACGGGTGCGTGTCCAGATGGAAGCCACTATGGCACAACAGGAAGGTCATTGTGTCATCATAATGCTCCTCCTCTGTATGCTGAGCTATTCTGTAGAGCTCAGTCAGGAGGTGGTGTGCCACAGCTCAATGCTTGGCTTTGGCATGATGATTATTGAGAAGCTTGATCAGCTTCTCTACTTCTCAGGGAGTCATAGGCAGTCCGCAACAGGCTGCCTTATAGACTGGATGGGTGGCTGGGATTTCGAACCCCTGGCCTTGGAATTCTGCCATTGTGGTGATGGTGGCAGTGGCTCCAGTGAACACAGTATTGGTTCATTGTGAGTAATGAACTCGCCACGACAACATGTTCTGCATGCTGTTGTCATGTTCATGACTATGGACTTGGCTGTGTTGCCATAGTCCCCACATGGACAGAATAATGCCATTATGACCTGGCAGGTTGTGGATGATTGATCAAGATGTCAACCTAGAGGTCGATGATTGGGGGGCCTTCTTCTTACCCTTCTTGGGTTTGAAGTCTTTGGCCACGTCTTCCTCCTCACTGGAGGACATGGGGGTCACATCCTCAGGTGTGAGGTAATTGGGGACAACTTGAGGGGCGTCCTTGAGTTTGGTGGGGAGATGGACCAGAATGAGTGGTCCATAGTTGCATGTGGGAGAGGTGGGACCTGGGATCCCAGGTCCTGACAGTAGTTCTTCAA